>JBBBDQ010000316.1:5092500-5117500 GCA_037127315.1 Ascarosepion bandense
GGACATACATGTCTTGAAAGAGACATGACTGACTAAACAGAAGAATTTTCCAGCATTAAGTTCCCATTACTTTCTGCTGTAGACTGGTTGCCAACCAAGTCTATAGAATCCAATCTGTCCTGCTATTTAACTCATAGCTTCAGGGAGAAGGGATAGATTAATACCTTTCTCAAAGGTATTTGCACGTAAGAGAATGCAACGAATTCGACTAGGAATACGAACTCGTTCATATATATATTCATACAAAAAAATAGGTTTTCTTCATATTATTATCAATATAGGCTCGTAGAATAGTATCCCTGTTACTTCCTGTCTCCTCTTTATCTGTAAAGAAATTTTTCAGCATTCACTACCATGTGGGATATGAGATATTACCTACGTGGCCTGATAAAAATGTATCGTACTGTAGTAATGGTAACTTAGCTTAAGTGGGCAGAATAAAGCCACCTGGCATAGATTAACCTTGAACACTGTCACGCATACGCTCTAAGTTATAACGTTCTAGCTCACTTCGTTTGCTTATAGCAGTATCGTGAGAGAAAGTATGTAGAGTGTGGTCGTATAACCACAGTACAGTGGTTCCAACAATGATCATAGATTGTGTAGTGGTTTCTGGCCAAGGGCAACATTACCCAGATTCAACAATCACCATATTTTTACACCTCACCCTTTGCAAATTTTCCTTTTCAAAAATCAAATTCCACATGAAATGAACAAGACGTAGAGAAAATAGAAGAGAATGAGACGACGCAGCTACTCGCTATTCCTTCAAAAAAGTTCCAGGAATGTTTCTATCAATATAAACAACGCTGCATGAAGTGTGTAGCTTTAGGAAGGAACTACATTGAAGGGGATTAGATGCCGAATTGATTTGTGTTGTAGTTTTTTTCTTTATAGAAACAGTCCCGATATTTTTATGAAATTTTGTATGTGTTCACTATTCCTTTTTTTGTTTTTCTCTCTTTTAATACTTTGCAAAAAGGCGGAAAGGCATATTATTCTTATTCCCCTTCAGATTTTAAGGTCACAGTATCACATTTAAATTTCTTCGCCTGTTGTTTTTCAACATCCCCAAAAGTTAGAGCACAGCTACAGTCGTCTCTTTTATGCATTCTGTCTTGCCATGCATTCTGTCTTGCAGTTAATAATCCTAACAAATCGAAAAATAAATAAATCTATATTGATGGCTGAATGTTGTTATTAAGATTCTCTCTTAATGTCTCAGAATTTATGTACAATTGGCTTTCGGACATTTTGTCACGAGTCCGCTGATTCATAATTAGATTAGTGCAAAGTCAGAGGAAATGTTTTGTTTCCTTAGCAATATTTGATTGGATAATTTTTATTCTTTGTTTTAACCTGCTTATGGAAAAGTTTTATCTAAATCATAAATGTAGCAAAATGAAGACAATAATTGTCAAGACATAAACTGTGCGTGAAAACTCATTTGTATGCGACATACTTTCTAATCTTTAGATGCATTTTAATATCAATATATTTGAGAAGCATTAGTTCTTTTGCACATTTTAATATACATGTTTTATACATTATTTACATTATTCTGACTATTGTCCTCATCTTTGTTGCCATTTGTACGACGTTTCGGTCGTTGTACGTTCCGGCCTTCCGCAGGTGCTAGGAATTTCGAACGGAATCCTTTATTACAATCACTGGGGTATATCATTCTAATTTTTTGCGTTAAGACTCAATTGGAAGTTATGAGGTATCTCTATCAAATTCTGCAAGTTATCTCCCTCTAACCTGCAAATTACTTGTTCACCACTGCTGTAGCCTGTTATTGAACTCACAACTGTAAAAGTCAAGTCAGGAACTAACCAAGGTCTATATTCACTGGGCCATGTGTTCTTAAGGAACAGAACAGAAATTTTGGGATTTCATGAACATAAAAAATTGCAATATGAACTCTGGTAAAAAAATGACACTTAGAGTTGTGAGTTCAGTACCACAACTGCTACAGCAGTCGTGAACAAGTAAATTGCAGGGTTAGAGAGAGATAACTCATGACTTACAATCGGGGCTTAACGCAAGAAATGAGGATGATATACTCCAGTGATTGTAATAAAGGTTTCAGTTCGAAATTTCTAGCACCTGAAGAAGTCCGGAGCGTACAACGTCCGAAACGTAGTACAAATGGCAGTAAAGATGAGGACAAAAGTCCGTATAATGTAAATACAGTAAATGCCACCTCATTTCAGAAATATAGACAAATATATGTTTTTATATAAGTTTTATACATGTTTTTATATACATTTTATTAAAAAAATTGTATTCATGTTTTTTTCTTAATATACTTTGGCCAATGTCATATAAACTGAAATAAATTCATGTTGTGTTGCCTTAAGCATTCTGCTCACAAAGGCGATGAGAGATAATAAAGTATTTTAACGAGTAGATTGTATTACTCTTTTTGACAATATCACTGTTTATAAAACTTAAATCAAATTCAGCAAGTTATATGAAACAACGCGTTTAGAATAGTGAATAATGTGCTTGGAATAGTATATTTTTATATGCATTTTTAAATGTGGGATGTAAAACAGAAACTTTTTTTTATTTATGGATGGTTGCTTCAGATGGATACGCATTCGTACATAAAATTAGATTTAAAAAAATGAAAAAAGATCATCAAATTTAATAAATACAAAATCTCCAGTTTTTTAACAATTTTTTAAAAAATGTATTTAAGTGAACACTGAAGATGATTATTTGTTTATTCAAGTACTCGTTTGCTTCTGTCAGACAGAAATATAATAGCGTTTTACGAGTTATGTTTGAATTAAGCATTATAAATGAACATGCATTTCAGAGTTCATATGCATACGCGACCTTCAATCATACGGGATGGTTGAGATAAAAAGTAGGGATTTTTTTAAAATTTAAAACAGTTTTTTATAACTTAAGATAATGAAACGCTTTTTACTATAATACGTCATATTCTTCTTCTTCTAATACTCATTCTTCTCTCCTCCTTTACCCCTCTTCTTTTATCTTCTACTCTTGTTCCTTCTTCTTCTTCTCTTCTTTCTTAATCTCATCCTCTCCTCCTCCTTCATCTCCTCTCGTTCTTCTTCTTCTTCTTCTCTTACCTCTTCGTCTCCACTTCTCATTTTCCACCTCTTCCTTTTATTTCTTTTTCTCTTATTTATTCTTGTTCTCCTCCTCCTCCTCCGTCATCTCTACATTCTCTTTATTCTTTATGCCCTCTTCTTTTTCTTTTTTTCTTCTTCTTCTTTCATTTACTCAAGCTATCTAAGTAGGATAAGCGTTGTTTTTCTTTGTCCGTCAATCTGTCCTGTGAGTATCAAATTCTCCAAGCCATCTTTCCTCATTATGTATCTTTTTACCTGTCTCTTTATGATGTTATATCCATTTTGTCCATTTTGTTTCCATTTTCTCTAAAACTTCATCGCTGCTAACATGGTATTGTCGGCAACATTTCTGTAGAATCACATTTTTTGTTTGAGGAAATTGTCCAGCATTCAGTGCCACATGGGAAAACTGATATTACTTAACAGTTCAGTACTCTTTTCTTTGTTTCCATCGATTTTATCTGTTTCTCAATACTTTGCTTAGGTTTTTACAGGGCACCTTTCTCTATCCCAATGCGTCTTCGTATATCAACGTCGCACTTCCTCTATTTTCAGAGGCTTCCCAGATATTTAAAATTTACTTGTATGATTTTGCCATGGCTAATGTCTAATTTGCATGTTGGGCTTATCCTCTTGCTTATAACCATGTATTCCATCTTTTGAAATTGATAGATAGATAAATAGATAGGTAGATAGATTGTGTGTAAGAGAGAGAGCGAGAGCAAGAGAGAGTGGGGGCGAGTGACGAGGAGTTACTGTAAAGTGCGGTAACAAGAAAAAATAGCCAGAGAAACGAGATCTCAACTATAATACTCAGTAATCTGAAATGCGAAATAGTTCCATCAAAGGAAAAATCGATAGAAATTGTGGTTCTTCATTGACTTTTTAAGAAATTTCAAGAGAAGAGTGAAATATCCGGCGTGCCCACGAGAAACCATTTCTAATTTGAGTGAGGAACCATTCAATCAATAACGTTAAATAATGCGAAAATTTTATATAACACATTTTCAGATGCATAGACATCAGTTCGCAGTAAATATTAATAGATTTTATAAAATACCATTGAATTAATTAATAAATGACACGATCACGCGAAATCCTTGCGAATTTCGACAGATCTTCTTTTGAACAGACCCACCATAAAGTTTTCGTTGATTCTTTTAATCAGTTTATTATCAGGCAAAGAAAGCGCTCTTGGTAAGAAGCTTTTAAAGTTTTGACGGTCAGTCGAATCGAGGCAGCAGTAATATCCGCTGTAATAAAATCGATGTTTGATTTATGTAGTTGCCCTTAAAACTCTTAGAAATCAGACTGAAATGTAATCAGAAAATAAAAAAGAAATTCTCCCTTTATTGCTTTCTCAGCATTAAGGCCAAAAATTAGGTTTTCTTTAATCTCTCACGTCGATTTATTTGAATGTCCATTCAAAGCGGCCATTTTTTTTTATCCTCATACAAACGTCTCACATTCAATAGTGGCCAAATATTAAACCAAGAAGGAAATCCACACTCGCGACGCCGCTTTCATGGCAGATTTGGACAAGAATTGCAATCGTCTTCATGAAATTTGTTTTTATTACTTCAGCATAGCTTAGATCGGCACATGGCCACTTGTTTGCAGGGATCACTTAATTAACTAACCCTCTGCTTAGTAATCAGTCAGTCAGTTAAGTGCCGTACGTGATACACGTACGTGATACACGCGTAGAGACATGACTGACTGGGCAGAAGATTATCACGCAGTAGGCTGCCATGAATTTCTGCGGTAGGCTGGTTGCCAGCCAAGACTATGGAACCTACTCTGACCTGCTATTTAACTCATAACTGGAGGGAAGAGACGGATTAATACCTTTCCAAATGGTATTTGCGCGTAAGTGAATGCACAGAATTTGACTGGAATTCGAACTCGGCTCCTCGATTTCAACTGACTGCTTAGTAATAATTGTTTGCAATACACTACCACTCCCTAAAAGATGAACAATGTGATATGCCTTTAATTATTAAAGGTTATTTTGACTGGCATAGAATATGCTAATTGATGTAATTTAAAAACTAATAAATAAAAGTAAATATAGTTATTGTCGATGATGATTTTTTTATATTGTAATTATTATTTATTTATTTATTTTGTATTTAAATGACAGAAAGTTTTGAATTTAACCGTTTTCCTTTTTAATCTTTATGATCATGTGCTAAACATACCACCCAGTATTAAAGCTCTGTTCCCTCGTCTAATCGTGCAGTAGATCGGTACGGTTCAAGTTCTTGCCTTGCCCCACGTTGTGTTAATTGATCCCATGACTGACTTGGTCCGAATGGTCGACTAAAATTGATGACATAGTTTGGTCTGGTCGAAGGGAAAATTGCACACCCACCCAAAAAATAAGTTGGATGAAAGAAAAGTATTTATATATAACTTCTGGATACAAAGCTGTTAGAAGAGTTGTTGATGGCTCAAAAAGGTCTATATTCTCCATGCAATAACTCTCGACCCTTCTCGATTACCGTGACAGAACGTTTGCTGATTTAGTTTCTAACGAGACTTTTGGAACAAGGCTTTAAGTCGGAAGTATTTTCCTCAAGACTGAAAATCACATCAGATCAGGCGAATCGGCGGTCTTTTCTCTCTTATCCGGTTTGTCTCTGTTGTCTAGTCTACACAAAACTCTGTCTTGACTGCGTTCTCTCACTGGTCTCCGTAGTCTCCGGTCTGTGTTTCTTCATGACTGCCGTCGAATCCACCTGTGTACCATGTCTTTGCCGGGTCTCTCCTGTCTGCACACACGATCTTCTGGTCAGCCGTTGTTCTTTGTCTGCACATCTCTTCTGACTCTCTGCACTTCTGTACCTATGAGTCTATGTTCCTTTAAATATAAACACCGTAACATTCATGCTTCTTCTTTATTCCTTAAGAACTGACATTGTAAATCCTCTAAGTGCATGATACTCTTAACACGTTAACATTTAACAAAACGCTACTAACAACAACATTTACACACTTTTGTTTATTAGGCATTAAATTACATCACTTAGCATCATCCATAATTTAGCTTAACTTTCAGGTCACCTCAACTCCATTTATGAGCGTCCTTAAATATAAAATTAAATAACTAACGATATCTACTTTTGTTTCTAAATACTTGAAATATAAAATCTTAACATTTTCCGCGATAAAGTTTATCATCAGCAAAGGTAGCATTACCTTTCGTCTTTAATCCTATTGTTGATTTACTGATGTATTTTTATGTATATCTTCATTTTTATACTTACATACATATATATGCAAAAGTATACTCAGTTCTAATCCGAGGAAAGGAACTGTATGGTTAAATAAAGATGACAAGAGGAAGACTATATTTTTCTTACCTATGCGTTTCATCAGGTGATACATATTTCATCTCTTTTATTCGATAAAATCCATCACAGGATAAAACGCGTAGGCGAGAAAAATATCGTTTTCGTCTTGTCTTGTCTATATATGCAGCCAGAATAAACATTATATATAGATGCAACCAAAATACACTCTCTATAAATATATATATATATACATATATAGATATATAGTTGTGTGTGTGTGTGTGTGTGTGTGTGTGTGTGTGTGTGTGTGTGTGTGCACCCGAAATCTCTTCTTGAATGTCATTAAGACCTGGGAAATTATTTATTTTGGAAAGTTTTATTTTTTCGGTGGTGGATTTCTTGCAAGTATTTTGATTGATAGTTGAAGATTGTAAATAGAATTTCCAACGATATATATATATATATATATATATATATATATATATATATATATATATATATATATATAAAGAAAGAGGGAAAGAAAAAACTCAAACATTATATAAACAGTTATAAATACACAATTTATTTTTTCCGGGGAAATTTTTTCCGGGAAATTTTTTCCGGGAAATTTTTTTCCATTTGTATTTTAAAACCCGTATCAGTGGAGATTTTGAAATCAGGAAGTGATCCGGAGAGATCTCAACTTGAGTTAATAAGGAGCAATATAGGAAAAAATGACAAACCCGTAAAAACGGAGAGCATAACTCCCAAAAATGGTCTAATTAATATAAAATATTAAATAGATAAAATAGAGAGCTCGGTGTATATCATCTAGAGTAATATGATATATAGAGAATATATTGCTCTGGATAATATCCATTGAGCTCTGTATTCTTATCTATTTAGTGTTTTAAATTATATACGATTCAACTTTGGTTTAAGATTAACATTCTCCGTAATGGCTCTTTCTTGCTCTCTCTCTCTCTCTCTCTCTCTTTTTCACGATATCACACTCGCCCTCTCTGACTCCCACTCTTTCACTCTCTCTCTCTCACTCTCTTTTACTCTCTTCTCGCTCTCATTCTCTCTCATGCTCTCTCTCTCTCTCTCGCTCCTTGCATCTTTGTGCTACACGCATATCCTTATGTTATATGATGGTACAATAATGCTATAGGCAACTGTTCAGATCCTTCATTTGATTTTGAAAATCTGATAAATAAACTCCAGTCCCTGCAAAAAACTAGTAATAACGAATACATTTTATAGTCAACACGTTCTTAGTGTAACAATCTAGACATAGAGCGTCATTATAAATATATAAATAAGGACTTTAAGCATAATATGCAGTTTGCTTTTGCTCTCAAGGCGATTTTATAAGCACCAGTTGATTGTAAGTAAGAAAAATATTAAGTTTAATGACAATGACGACCAGAGTCATTTTAGACTAGCATTTGAGTCCCGTGAAGGGGTTGAGTTATTGGTTAAAAGCAATGTGCCGATGCTCGCTTCGAGTCGTAGCTGGTCAAATCCGATGCTGGTGTTGCGTAGATGCCGGTCGGGTCCATTAGAATTATAATTGTAGTGTACGGGTTAGGTTATGAGAGCCTGGGATTATGTGCATTTTGCAGGAAGCCGATGTGTAGCCGGAAGTTTAGGGCTGTCGTGCTCAGGTCCGTTAATGCAGACCGACCAAGCGAGTGAGGTCGAAGTATGTGATGTCAGAAGTAGGTTCCGGAAAGCTGGTCGGTGTCGGACAGGAACGTTAGCTGTGAGGATAGCTGGTCGGTACCAGGCAGGAATGGTAAATAATGTTATGCTGGTGTGGTGACGTGGTTGATCAATATACTTCGCTTTTTCTTTGGTTCTTTTTTCCTCACTAATATTGAATAGAGAAATAATAACACGAGAAACCTATTTTTCTATGTCTATATAGCTGAAGGTTCTGGGTTTAGGTAATGAGGAAGGAGGGCTTAGAGAAGCTTATACTCACAAGACAAATAGAAGAGAACAGCAACGCATAATATACTTGAAATGGATGGCCTAACAGTGTTTGGGAGGGTAACAATGAAAGGGTGTTAAGAGCTACAAAGATATGGAAGATGTGGAAAGCCATGATCCTGAAGAAACAAGTCCCATATAGGAAGAAGAAGATATAACGTTCTGACTTCAAGACAAGTTTGAATGTGTAGAACTGGACTAAATATTTGGTTAGGGGTTACTTGGGTGTTTATTCTTCTAGATTGGGACCAACATCTTTATTCATCTCATGATAGACATTATCCATTAATTTTTACATTTGAATAGAGCATATTCTGTCTATATTTCTGAGATGAGTTTATATTTACAATATTATTTTTGTGACTTATAAACTTAATGTTCAGTAACCCTTTTTTTACCAGAGTTCATATTGCAATTTTTTGATGTTAATGGTTTTCTCTGGCATTTTTGATGTTAATGGTTTTCTCTAGTATATGAAGTTGAAATAATAGCTAAAGCCACTGGAAACTATGTAAACTTAAGGAATCAGCACATATGCTAGTCTTCAAAAATCTCCTAAGCCGACCAAGCAGAGAGATGAACCCAATATGGGAATAGTAATACGGAGTGCCAGAGAAAATCATTCGTGTCAAAATTGCAAAATGAGCTCTGGTAAAAAATTCTATAGAAAATCATTAACATAAAGAATATTGCAATATGAACTCTGGTAAAAAAAGGATTACTGAAGGATTTTAAAGTCCTAAAATTTCAGTTGTTCTTGTCCTTAAGGACACATGACCCAGTGGATATAGACGTTGATTAGTTCATGTGACTTGACCCAAAGAGTTGTGAGTTCAATACCAGGCTACAGCAGTGGAGAGAACCCATGATTGCCAAAAAGACTACGCAAAAGTGATGGAGATGATATACCCCAGTGATTGTAATAAAGGATTCGAAATTCCTAGGACCTGAAGAAGGTCGAAGCGTACAACGACCGAAACGTCGTACAAATGGCAACAAAGATAAGTACAATAGTCTGAGAATATATACTAATCCTCAAATAATACTAGATATATTTTAAAATTTCAACATTGTCTTTTTAAACTGTATAATTATCTTTTAGTACAAGAAACACTGATTATCACTAATCCGCAATAACTTTCCGCAAAAGCAATGTAAGATTTTCCGGAGTGCCGGGTCAATCTGCCATGAACTTGGTGTTGGGCGTTAGCTTCTGCATCACCTGATTTTGAACACTTTCAAACACTGGTAAGCTATTTCTATTTGTATTTTTGGAATTTTTATTATAACCTGCTATCATTCGATCGTAGTCATCACTCCAATGAATACAAATGTTTCTCGCCGTGAGAAGTGCAAATGGTGTACGTAATAGATCCGGCTAACGATCGCAACACGATGAGACACCGATTCCCTTTACGATCACCGAAGTTAAGCAATATTGAACCCGGTCAGTACCTTGATTGCTTGGAAATACTAAACGTTTTAAGCGATGGTATGCAAGTGGTGTAATTGATAATGGCAAAAAAAATTTAATTGGAGAACCAAGTCCCAATTCCAATTGGGTTCGTTATATTCACTTAGGCACAAATACCCTTGGTAAATGTATGATATCATCTCTTCTTCTATAGCAGTCGGTCAGTTAGTTAGACTTGTATCAGCAAATCCTTATTATCTCAGAAACTTCTTACAATCTAAGAAACTTTATTAATATTTTCATTCCAAAAAAGACGATAATGCCACTAAAACGTACGATGGTTACTGCGAGAGAGAAAAGAATGTAAACACTTTAATGAGGAGAAAAGACAGTCTATTTACTAAGCACCACTTAGATGTAGCACAAGGCAGAATGAATGTGGTACCCTGTGAGGATCGAACTCACAGTTTCTAGTTAAACAGGTTTGCTAATCATTACATCACGCCGAGGTGTTCAAATATATATGGTGATATTCTAAGCGTAGCTTAGATGTGACACAAGGCCGAAAGTAAGGGACACCCAGTGATGAGCAAACTCACTACTAAATTGCAATGATTCTAGCGAGACACGCTTGCTAACCATTACGCCATCTCGAGGAGCCCAAATGAGGAGAAAGGATAGTGAAGGAACAGGATTCAAGGAGACAGAAAATGGCGATTGACACCGTAATTTTTGAAGAACGTAGCAGTTAAATAAGCAAGAAACTGGAAGAATGTTCCACAGGTGCAAAAAAATAAAATATTAGAATAGAACTTCTAATGAACTTTCTACGATACATGAAAAGAATTACCTGTAATTTTATCTTACTGCGTTCCATTAACTTTTTTGTTGATTTTCTTTTTATTATTCATTTTCCTTTATCCACCTACAGGTACCGATTTACGAAGTATTTTAAAGGTAAGCCAAAGTTGAAATATACATTCTGTTGTAAGCTTAAATAACCCGGAAAATAAAAAATATTTAGAACGTTATAGGTTCAAATAATACCCGAATAATGATGGTCACATATACATTGCAGCTATTTATAAAATGTTTTTTTAGACTTATTCTAAAGCATTCCAACACGAATATTCAATAACATTAAAAGAATGTTGCTGTTAATGCTATATATATATCCACTGGGGTATAAAATGACAAGCTCACCAAATCAGCTGTTACTGCAGTGGTTTCCGTCCAAGTAGGTTTTTTAGGGTGTGATGTTTGCCCCATGCCTATCCGGTTTTGATTTCAGTGTTGCCCTACTTCCAGACTGGTTGCTAACCTCAGACAGAAAGTTCAGCTTACCATGCTATTATCTATGAGAGAAGTATATCTACGTTTCTATGAGTATTTGTGCGAAAGCGAATGCAATTTATTCTGTTGGATTATGAAGTTGACACGACCATAACATCCAAGAGTACAGAACAAAAATAGCAACACTTGACAACAAAGCATGGCTGTTATAAGAAATCCGGTCGAACTGGCCTTAGCCATAGGAATTTGCCTTTGTCAAAGTAATATTAGTTCAGTCAGACTGGCCTTAGCCAAAGGAATTAGCCTTTGTCAAAACGATATTAGTTCAGTCAGACTGGCTTTAGACAGAGGAATTAGCTTGTGTCAAAATGAAATTAATCCGGTCGGACTAGCTTTAGCCAGAAAAGTTACTTTTATGTTAAAATAGTTTTAATCCGGTCAAACTGGCCTTAGTGAGAGGAATTAGATTTTGTCAAAATGCCAAAAGCTATCGATTAGACATTAGAAAAATATAACAAAAACAGAATAGAAAATCTATCTCAAAATGAAAAAAATAAATTGACTGTATGTTATAACTTACTGTCACTTTTGTATTACTATATTTTTTAAGAGCAATAAGTTAAAAATTGTTTTTAATTCTTTAATATTTTTACTATTTTTATGGCCTGCTGGGGTCAGGTCGGTCCCCTTTCACCCAAAGGCATTGAATTTGTCGAAAATAACGTCCGGACATTTTATTAAAAATTGAAAACTGTCAAATAAAACAACGTTTTCTTGTAAGCCGAATAGAGTAATTTTTTTTTATAGTTGTGTTCACTCTGTACAAGACCCAAACGCCACTCGAGTTAAAAACAGGCACAACCACAAGCGCGAAAATACTGCTACCAAGACGCAAGGCACCGCCGGATGTAAAAAGATATAGAAATGATTTAGGACCAGAAACCCAGTCATAAATAGCAAAAAATAAACCTCTACTCATCCCCAAAGACCGGGGAAGAGTATGAACCGGACAATAGGCACACATATCTACTCCTATTGAGAAAATAATAGTAAATAAATAGTAAATGTAAAAGTTCAGAATTTTAGGCGAAATTGTTAGAAGTATAGAGTTGAAGAAGGAATCAGAAGTCCAATTCTAAACAAGAAACAAGTTATAAACCACGACTTGTTCAAAAGACCGGGGAGGTATTTAAACCGGGCGATCAGAAAAGTTATCTATCCCTACTGAGGAAAAAATTAAATAAACACGAAATAAAGGTTCAGAGTTTTAGGCGAAGACGTTAGATGTATAGTGTTGAATTAGATGTAAATGGGACAAACATTTCATAATTTACAAAGATTAAATTTATTTTTACAGTTCCGTAATAGCCAATCTTCATGTTTTATTTTTAAATCTCACAAAAAATACAAGTTAAATACCGTATATACTCGAATATAGTTAGTTTTTATGATCAATATTTTAGGCAAAATATAGGGAGTCACACTATAGACAGGGGTTAAAAATTTTCAATAACCTATTGTTCTATACACATGTAATTATTTTTCTGGAGGGGTTAAAATTCAATCAAATATATTCACAGTTCGGCTTATACACGAGTATATGCGGTTCACTTTTTTTAATTATATGTCATTATCTGTTTCAATTCGACTATAAACAATTTTATATGAGTAATTATTTCCTTTTACTATAAACATTATATTTAGTGGTTACACATTTATTTTCTTGTTTTTGTTTGTTTATTTTATTTTATTTACCGGGAAATTAATGTCTACCGGCGTAGTGAGAGATAACTCTTACTTAACACGTTGGCCCGTAAGCCTCATTTCGATTGTTGTCTCAGTGTCTAAATACTAGAACTTAATTACTTTTGGTACAAGCGATGTGAGGCAAGGATATCATAGATAGTATGTACTACCCATGACCCACTGTTGTATCTTTTGGTATCTAAGTTCAGTTAAAAACCCAGAGTTTCATATGAATGCATGGTACAGCTCTTTGTATGTAAAGATAATTAAAAAAATAACTGTAGAAATTTTAAAAGGAAAACGAAATATAAACATAAAAATAAAAGCATATTTACATTTTTCGGGAAAAAAATATGTGGTTCTCGACATGTACTCTATCCATTAAACCAATGGGACAATTGTCATTTTACAGAATGCATGGTTTCTTCTTTGGCATGAATAACATACAGACAATTTTCGTAAACTTCAAGCAACGAAAAACAAACCAACCTTGAAAAGAGTAAAGGTGAGTGATAGGTGCTGAAGTTCATGAAGTGGGTACAAGTTCTACTACTACAAGGGGTTAAATTTATTCTTTTTTTCCATCGACCATCTGAATATTTGATCAAGAAAAACTGAAAATAAAAAAATTAATAAGCAAACTTGTGTGTTTATTCAGTCAGTCAGTTGCGTACCATACGTGATACACGCTTCGGCGATCATGTTTCTTTCGATCCAGCACTGACTGGGCAGAAGATAATCCTGCAGTTGGTTGCCATTTCTTTCTTTAGCAATCGGTCCTCCTATTCAACCTATAACTTGGGAGACAAGAGATGGATTCATACCTTTCGCAGGGATATATTCACCATCATAGCATCCCATTCACAATAATCCTCATAGAAACGAAATTGGAAAAACGACCTTATAAGCCTTGCCGACTTACACTTACGATTCTCCGGTGGGACATGCACGAGCCAACTAGTTAAGAAAATATAATTCCTGTCTGAATAATTATAAAAAAAAATTCTATGTTTTAGGTTTTATGAACATGGGAAATGTTCTCGGCCGAAAAAATAAACAATTATTTCAATAAATAATATATTTTTTAATATTATTTTAACTTCGCTACTGTCCCATCAAAATAATCATCTTGGCAGTCTATTAATACTAGTCGGGGCACAGAAATTAGGAGCGTGTTCATGTTTCCTTTGATCTAATGACAGACCCGATATATCTTTCCGACCATATAAAAGAGATAACGAATTCTTTAAAGACGGTTCACAAGTTAACGAAAGTTTCCGGAGTGTCTGGATTTTTACATCTGCTTGACCGCTCTTAACATCGCCCGGTTCATACTCCACCCACGTCTATTGAACAGGTGAAGAGGCTCATCCCTTCTTCCCTGTTTAGTATGTGATTTCCGGCTTTCTCTCTTCCAATCTTTTCACTCTTACGTAGCCCCCTGCACATCAGTGGCGTTACCGCCTTGCTCGGGGTGATATGATTCTCAGTCACACTCAAAACATTAAAAAATCTATATTCCGACAAAAGCGCGTTTACGTGACGAAGCATTTTGGGGGTCACTAGAGGTCATTCATAAAGCTTAATGTAAAATTTGATGCAACCATCGTAGAGATTACAGAGCTGTTTCATCAAAAGCTTTCAAAGTCACACGTGATAATTGGAAACAAACATTACAAAGCTATTGGTACACTAACTTAGTAACTATCAGTATATTGCAGCTCGTACAACCCAGAAATCTTAGTAACTTGTAAATATATTTCGCGTAAGATCATAAAGTTACCCAGCAAATAAAAATAACTCTGTCGGGAAAGTTTAGAAGAGACGTTAGACGAATTATATCTTCCTCACTGCATAGACTAAAAATTGGTTTTTGACAGAATGTCTTCGGGCTATTTACTGAAACGTGTAATATATGTCAAAGTCATTATTTGCATGGTTTTATAAAAAACTAGCAGCATAGCCCGGCGTTGCTCGGGTGTAATGAAAGCTTTAAAACTAATCCATGGTCCTGGGACTCAGAACCTTTGGACGTTGGTACGAAAGACTAAAAAGCAATCGTTGTTTCCAGTTAAAGCGAAGCCGTAGACTGATAGAAAAATGAATGGATGTAAGTCAAATTTTGATTTCCTGATATCGATATCAAATTTTCTGCACTATTGTAAGAACTGCAACCTTGAAACTTCTGAATATCGTTTCTTATGTCCTTGTCTATGAGTGTATCAAATTTTATTAAAATCGGACCACTCTTTCTATAAACCGATTTTTTCGATTCGATAATCGAAAAAATCGATATTTTCGATATTTATCGGGTGTACCTCGACAAAAAACCTAACTAAGAACACTCGCAGACTCTTATAGTCAAACTGTGTAAATTTTCAAGAAAATCGGTTCAGCCGTTTTGGAGTCTATAGGTAACGGATACACACACACACACACACACACACACACACACACACACACACACACACAGACAAAGTTTCATTTAAAAATAAGTTTAGATCATGAGTTAGACAGGACATGTGTGATGGCGTCTTTAGATTTGTATTTTTGCCAAATACTCCGCGTCTTAAATATGGACGAATTTTATTCAGTAACTTGCATCTATTCTAATACAAACCTAAGATATTCAACCAGGCTTACGGCCACATGACGTTAAATCTCCGGTTCCTGTACGATCGCTAAATTTAAACAAAAGTCGAGGTTGATTAGTACCTAGATGGCCGACAGCTTTGGAATACCAGATGTTGTGAGTAGTGTCATGAATAATGGCTCAGAATTGTTAATCGAGCTTAGTTCCAATTCTAGTTGGGTTTCGTTATATCATTTCACGCGCAAATACCCTTGGAAACGACACATTGATAAAATCGCTGGTTGGATCCAATGACTTGACCCAAAGAATTGTGAGTTTTGAACTCAATTCTTTGGGTCAAGTCATTTACATTATTTACCTGGCGACAGCAGTAGTAAACAAAACTTTGAGACGTCAATTAAAAGGAGAAAACTAAAACATCCGGAAGTGACATGACCCATGGAACTTGAACAATCTAACTCAGTGATCGACTTTTATAACGAAAAAACACAAGTAACAATTTGCATTCTTTAAATAACCTGCAATCATTAATATCGTAAAAAATAATTAATCGACCATATTCATCCGAAGTAAAATGCTATAAAAACATGTTAAAATTGGAAAAGAATTAAAATACACAGTTTTATTATCCAGATCCTTTTCCTATTCATTCAAGTCAAAAGTAATCTGAATGAACTGCGTTAAAAACACCTAAGAGGAAAAATTAGGAAGTGAAGCTTATGAGGATATAACGGATAAAAAACGATTGAACAGAGAAATGATGCCGTTAAATTTCTATTGTTTAGGAAAGCATTCACGGAGTAATCTGTTCTACAATATAGCAGTTCTTGGAGAAAAATTGTCGGAGTGGAAAGTCATTCTTGTCAAAGGAATACGAGGAGAATGAATTTGTTTCAACACTGTGGACGTAGCAAGGGAGAACGTATATGTAAATACTAACAGTATATCGCGGCGTTGCTCGGGTGTAATGAAAGCTTTAAAACTAATCCATAGTCTTGGAGTTCAGGCTCTTTTGGGCGTTGGTACGAAAGACAAAAAAGTAATAGCTGTTTCCAGTCAAAACTAAACCGTAGATTGAAAGAAAAATGAATGGATGTAAGTCAAATTTTGATTTCCGGTATCGATGTCAAATAAGTTTTCTGTCGCAAACTGAATTTTGAAGACTAAATAAGTCCTCTGAGTAAATGGTATCATGGCTGAGACTAAGAACTACAATTATATCTACTTAGAGCAAAACCCGAAGCAAAAATAAAAATAAAAAGGCGAAAACCTGATTTTGATCAGACCTGATAGGATATCGGGGTATCGATTTCCAATATCGGAGTCAAATAAGTCATAAACTAACTAAGTAAGTCCATGAGAACTTATCGTACCCATCGGGAGTAAAATTGGAGAAAATGAGCCATATTGATGGCTGAATATCGGTTTCTCATCAGATTCTATAGAATATCGGGGGTCTCGATTACCGATAACTGGGAAAATGAGTTGTCTGAGAAGGTTTACTAATGTTTGAGACTAAAAACTATAATTTTACTAAGTTAAAGTAAATTCTGCAGCAAGAAACACGATAAAAAACTGAAATCCTGATCTTGATCAGAACTGATCGGATATCAGCGTATCGATTTCCAATATCATGGGGAAATCGGAAAAAATAATTAGCCCACAAAATTACCGGAAGCTTAAAGAATATTTGTGTGAAATTTGGTGAGAATCGAATAAGAATTGTGGATTTGTATAAAGGACATACATACAGACAGACAGATAGACAGACACACAAACAAACATTTTGCCTTTTATATAGAGAGATTTGAGCTGATACCACAAAAAAAGGTGATATTTGGGAATATTTTTTCTGTTTATCAAAATGAGATTTTTACCACCTAAATTCAAGAAAAATACTACTTGATAAACCTCCACTCACGAATAGATTATATAGAAGATTATAGTGGCCATAATTCCAATAAACGCTCAAAGCAAGAAGCCTAAGCTTGGATACATTTATTTATCACGACTGTTAAGAATTTAGGCTCTGCTCAGTGATGACAAAAAAGTTACTAGTTTGGTTTGAAAGCTATTGAAAGTTACAAGCAAGTTTTTTCTTCTTATCGGTTCAGAAGCTAGACTCTGCTCATCTAGATTTTTAGAAGTGCAGTTATTGGTATCGTCTGCATGGCTGTTTACAAACGGATTAAGAATGTTCTAAAGCAGATCGTTATTATAAAGCAGAAAAGGGCAAGACCAAGTAATGAGCTTTGTTGGCGCCTATATTGATCTAAAAGTTCTTAGAAGCCTGACCATAGATAATAAACATCGTAATAAGAAAGAATTTCTTGAAGGATTCTTTCAGAGATTCCATACTTGTGTAGTAACCTTTGTTTACCACAGCTTGCCAAAAGCCTTTGAGATATCTAAAGCTATCGCTCACGTGATGTCTCAAAGGCTTTTTGGTAAACAGCTGTAGCAAACAGAGGTTACTACACAAGTATGGAATCTCTGAATTATTTTACAGGAATGACTTTACAGGAATTTTGTAATGTCATATCATATACCGACATGAGCGATTGCGACTCTACAGTTTACCTTCGTTTATTTTCTGTGAATTAGCAGACAATACTGAGGAAGAAAACGGGTTAGTTTCTCGAAGACCTCTTCTCAGTTTGGAATTCAGTTTTCCTTCTCGCAGACATATGGCCTCTCCAGACTATTTAACCCATAGTACAAGAAATGGTGTATGCCTTTTTCAAGAGTATTTGTGCAAAAGTTTACACAACAAATAAGGCAGAAATTTGAAATCGGTTCGCAAAATTCACTTGGTGACCCAATTTCTGAGATGATACCCTTATATTCTCCCTTTCATGAATTAACCAACAACAGATTATTAGTGCTTGCTGAACTAATTCTTGCCTCAAAGACAAACACAGCAGGTAAACGTGTTTAAACCATCTTGACGCCATGTCAGCCAGCATCTTAAATCTCCGAAGATATAACTGTACTGATCACCTTTCAGTGCTAAATATATATATATATATATATATATATATATATATATATATATATATATATACATATTTAAGGTCCGATAAATAAAATGTCGTCTAAATTACGCAAAAATATAAATTAAAATGGCATCTCATTTTAACAAATATATTTAACAAAATTACACAAAAATATCTTGAAATACTGAAGAATTAATTTATTCAATAAAATCGACATTAGCTTCAACCAAGACGACTGAAGACGACTTCATAATCTTCTGCAACTTTTCAAGACGGTCTCCTTGCTTAAGTAGGCGAATACTGCCATAATCCTTTCCTTCAGTTCATCTTTGGTGTTAAAACCATTTTTGGTCAGATCTAAACGGTGATGTGGTCGCAGAAATTGTTTGACAGCCATTACTTGGTTTTCCCGCTTGTGTAGCATAGTGCATAATTCTTTTACCAGCCATAGATTCTTTTACTAAGCACACTCTTGACCCAGTCAGCACTTTCTCCTCAAGGCACATGATTTATTCCATTGTTTTCCGTTAAGGGTCATCATTAACAAATTAGGAAGTTTTGTTTTTATCAGAACGATCAGATTGAGCTGCCATACTTTCGTAATCACCATCAGACTCATCAAACTCTTTTCGAATCTTCTGCACTGTTCTCAGTTTGAAATCCAAATACTCTGAACTGTTCTTATTAGAAATTCCGATAAGAATGTCAAAAAAGTACAGCATGCCGTTTCCAAATCTTTAGCCCAGTAATTTGCGTCATTATGCCCATTTTCTTATAGAGGGTGTCCAACTGACCCTGCTATAGTGTGCAGTTGAAAATAAAAAAAACAAACAACACGCATGCGTGAAATTATAATATAAAACGGCAACAAATTACTCATCGAACCCTCTCTCTCTCTCTCTCTCTCTCTCTATATATATATATATATATATATATATATATATATATATATATAACCCTATCTATAGTCTTCAACACACAACTCTGTTTCGCTGTACCACAGCTTATTAGTATTGTAAACATCCAATTGCTTCCACTCGGGATTAAATCTCGGCCGATTTGGCGTCAGTCGGAGTGCCTACCCCTAAGCCATCGGCGCAAAGAGAGGAGACTTTAACGTGTTATACATACGCGGTATATACAGACGCCATCAGCCGAAAGAACCAATTTCATGACTTGAGAGTAAAGCGTAAATCGCAAGAGTGGTTACAATATATGTGCCTGAATGTATGCGTGTGTAGAGATGATGATACACAGTGGGAAAACTTATATACGATGCATTTCGCTTCCTCAGGTAGAAGTGGAATATATATATATAAACAACGATACGTGTCACATGAAAATAATTTTCATTGAAATTATTTTCATGTGACACGTATCATTGTTTAGGACTCCATCGAACTAAGCTTATTTTTACGTTGATGTGACTACACTTTCGTACAAACGATTGACGCTGTATATTTTAATTTAAAGATGATTTTTAATACCCAAAACCCACATGTAACAAATTCACATAATGAGGAAAGAAGACATCGAAAGTTTGATATTCACATGACCAATTGAAGGTAAGAAGAGCAGACGAAAACAACGCATAACCTACCTAGTGAACTGAATAAATGGATTGTAGAACAAAGTTTTAGGAGAGAGAAAGACAAAATTTATTAAGATCTACAAAGGAAAAGAAATTGTGGAGAGCAACGATCGCCAGTTTTCCGAAGCAAAATGGCATATAAAAGAATAAATAAAATGACTTATAGCTAGAGAAATTTATTTATGTAGTATTTAGTCTTTTTTTATATTAGATATTTTCTGTCGATGGTAGCAATATATTTTTATGTAATAATAAACCAGTCTTTGTCAGTCTAGCAGACAGTATTCTGTTCCTTTTCTCCGCTCTTTCAGTCGACTTCATTGTTCAGTTTTCCCTGCTGCATTTTTCAAACATTGAAAAATTTCTCGAATATTTCTGAGGCGTATCAAAAGTATATTTTTCAGCTAGAAAGTTGTTCAAAATATTGATAAAAGTACGAGTCTTTCCCAGGACCGTACCATTGTGAATACTAAAAATAAAAAAGAAGCCTTCTTTTTATATACGCATAAATGTGTATGTTTTTATGTGTTTACAGAATCTCTTGGCAACCTAGAGGCTTTAGAATAATTCTTTGTTGACTTGCTATTCGGGAATAATATTGATACTGCGATTCAAACAAATAAGTTATTTGTCACCAGTAAATAAGTATGCAAATACATTTAATACAAGCACTATTCTGGTAAGAAATACTGAACTGCTGTTTCAAATCGCTCCTCCTGCGTGGAAAACTTTCTTATAGATGAAAAATACACTTGAAGGGATGTAGCTCTAATATGGATGCTGTGAATATTATGGGTAAAACATGAACAATAAAAAAGCTCTAAGTAAAATGAGAACTGAAAAGACACTCATATTTAAATTCACAGATATATTTATCAGTTGCTAAGTCTCTTTCAGAAAAGAAGGTTCACAGTGTCTTCCTGGACAAACTTTCTAGTCAAAAACTATCTTACATATTTATAAGCATACCAATCATATATACATTGAATGTGGCTGGGGCCTCTGGTCAAGTGCTTCTACTATACATTTAGAGATTCTAAATAAAATTAAAAGAATCTGCAATTGTATTAATCTTGACCTGGCATCTCGGCTTCAATACTCTCCCAGCCGCCATACTGTACCTTGCCTGTGACTTATATATATATATATATATATATATATATATATATATATATTATATATATATATATATATATATATATTATCTATCATAAATTATAGTTTAGAACGTGTACAAATGTTCTAAGCTAGAATTTATAATAAATATTCATATCTCTATATTGTATATCGAGCAATTTTAAATTAATGCTTTGAACGTTGTCAATTTTTTTTCGTTCCTTATTCACTTGCATATTTTTGGTACATAATCTTTATTAATTTAAGCATACTACTAGATGTGCGTTGTGGTGCAGTGGATATCGGCTCGGAACAAGAAATTGGGGAGATGAGTTCAAATTCCAGTTGAATTCCTTGCTTTCACTTACGCGCAAATACCCTTGGGAAAGGTATTAATCCGTCTCTTTTTTCCAGTTATGACTTCAATAACAGGACAGATTGTGTTCTATAGTCTTGGCAGGCAACTAGTCTACCGGAGAAAGCAATGACAACCTACTGTGGGATAATATTCTGCCTAGTCAGTCATGTCTCTTTCGAGACATGATCGCCCAAGCGTGTTTCACCGTATGGCACTTAGCTGACTGACTAGATGCGCGTTGTGGTGAAGTAGATATCGACTAGGAATAACAAATCGGGGAGCCAAGTTCGAATTCATGTTACATTCACTTACGCACAAACACCCTCGGGAAAGGTATTAATCCGTCACTTTTCTCCAGTTATGGGTTTAATAATAGGACAGATTGGGTTCTATAGCCTTGGCTGGCAACCAGTCTAACACAGAAAGCAATGGCAACCTACTGCGGGATAATCTTATGCCCAGTCAGTCATGTCTCTTTCGAGACATGATCGCTCAAAGCGTGTATCGCGTATGGCACTTAACTGACTGACTGACTAGATTAGCAGCAAAGTCTAAGCATTTTATAGAAATTGCAAGATGTTAATCGTAAGTTCTATGCTAACACTTCTAGTTTGTCGAACACTCTTCCGGCTTCTTGCTTTCCAGTCAAATTTGATCTTAAGAAAAATTAAATGCAATGTCAATCGTTACTTTTGTTTTTCCTGTTCTTTCATTGTTCTCTCTTCTTAATATTTATCTCGTATTATTTCACACTCTGTAATCCCTTTAGTACCTTGCATAGGGTAAAACAATTAAAAAATACTCTTGTAATTTTTGGAATACATTATGATAAAGGACAGCTTGCTAAATTTAAAACTCACATGAAATATTGAAAAAGGATGAGTAGAAGGGGCCACAATGTTTGTATGAATGGAGGATAAAACAAGGTCATAAAGGGAGGATAAAGAGTCAAATTTGGCTGAGAGCTGCAATAAATAGGGACCTGTGATGAGTAAAGTTTACCTACGTCTTGAAGACGTCATATAAATTATGATGGCGATCATCATCATTATCATCAAAAATTGAAGGTAATTATCTTTTTTAATTGAAATTCTTACTAACCTTTTACAAGTCCTGGATATGACGGTAAACTGCATCAGGCAGTAAGGCCTCTGATTGAGAGGTTGTGAAGACTATGGAATCACCTCTTAATTGCTGTTGTTCCCAGGTTCATCCTGACAGAGACGGGTAGCACCTATTCCGTGTCCCAGCTATGGGCAAATAATTATCCCCCAAACTGGGGTTAAAACATTATGAAAGTGTAAACTTTTATAGAAATATATACACAAAAATAGACTTTATAGAAAAATATACATTTTTGAGAGAAAGCTATTTCCAACAATGCATTTGTAAAGGAAAAAATATTGCCATAACATATTTTTGAAGGAAAAAAATTGTTACCCGCAATACATTTTTCAATACAAAACTAGAAGAGATCTTCAGTTTTCTAAAATAAAAAATAAAAATTAAAAATTAAATTGTTCATTAAAATGACTAAATCAACGTTCTCACTAACCGAACATTAAAAAAATATCTTAAAAACCGACCCTTTTGGGGTGTTAATATGCCTTAAAAAAACTCGAACAAACAAACAGATAACCATTTGCATTTTTCTTTTCTTCATGCTGTACAATTTTCTGCTACAAAAATACTAGATTAATGTATTTGGTCGACATTATTTTTACCAGCGAACTATCTGCTGACAGTCGATTAATCGTCCATCTCCCTACACCTGTTGATACGTTTCTCAAAGTGAAGTACCCTCCACCGTGAAGAGTAGCAAGTTTCTTAAAGACTAATGGCAGTCCTTGCGTCTTTAATGATTCTAGTTTCAAACCCGATCGCTCAGCGTTGTTATTAACCTTTGAAAACTACTAGAGTAATATATATATATATATATATATATATATATATGTGTGTGTGTGTGTGTGTGTGTGTGTGTGTGTGTGTGTGTGTGTGTGCATTCGCTTACTTTGCAGTGTTGCGGACTGTGCATAAAAATTTATTCTTATGTTAATTTTATGGACCTGCTCCGCCATGCTGGCTCAATGCATGTTGAAAATAGCGTTCAGAAGATTTTTCCGCAGAAGGTTGCGATCACTTTCTGTGTTAGACTAGTTGCAGACTAAGGCTAAAGAACCCAATATGTCCTGCTATTCAATCCATACCTGAAGGGAGAATAGAAGGATTCATACCTTACCCACGGGTATTTGTGCTTAATTGAATTTGCATTTAATTTTTTTGAGATTATATATATATAAAGAATGAATTTCGAATCACCTCATCTGGAGAATAGTCTATCTCGGCAGATAGTTGGTTGTATTGTGAACCCCAGTGTAAACTGAGATAGTATCGGAAGTAGAAATTTCCTCAAACCAAAGTCACGAGGTAAAGGTCAGGGAAGGGTGAAAGATTTTGTCTTTAAATAATATAAAACACTTCTGACATTAACTCGGTGCACACCAAGGTTGACAAGAAAGACGATTGACATCATCGTCTGTCAAAATAAACTATTCCCCAGGTGAGATTATTCAAATTTTATTGTTAAATAAATATTTGCTCTTTTTGTAGATCACTTTTAATATTTTATAATCTTTAAATCACAAAGCTCTTTTTGTGAAACATTTTAATAATTTATAATCGCTAATACCCTGAGCTCTTTTTGTAGATCATTTTTAATATTTTATAATCCCTAACACACAAAGCTCTTTTTGTGAAACATTTTAATAATTTATAATCGCTAATACCCTGATCTCTTTTTGTAGATCATTTTTAATATTTTATAATCCCTAACACACAAAGCTCTTTTTGTGAAACATTTTAATAATTTATAATCGCTAATACCCTGATCTCTTTTTGTAGATCATTTTTAATATTTTATAATCCCTAACACGCAAAGCTCTTTTTGTGAAACATTTAATAATTTATAATCGCTAATACCCTGATCTCTTTTTGTAGATCATTTTTAATATTTTATAATCCCTAACACACAAAGCTCTTTGTGAAACATTTTAATAATTTATAATCGCTAATATCCTGATCTCTTTTTGTAGATCATTTTTAATATTTTATAATCCCTAACACACAAGCTCTTTTTGTGAAACATTTTAATAATTTATAATCGCTAATATACCTGATCTCTTTTTGTAGATCATTTTAATATTTTATAATCCCTAACACACAAAGCTCTTTTTATGAAACATTTTAATAATTTATAATCGCTAATACCTAGTCTCTTTTTGTAGATCATTTTTAATATTTTATAATCCCTAACACACAAAGCTCTTTTTGTGAAACATTTTAATAATTTATAATCTAGCATAATACCCTGATCTCTTTTTGTAGATCATTTTTAATATTTTATAATCCCTAACACACAAAGCTCTTTTTGTGAAACATTTTAATAATTTATAATCGCTAATATCCTGATCTCTTTTTGTAGATCATTTTTAATATTTTATAATCCCT